>BPLR01019476.1:0-32305 GCA_021605095.1 Caerostris extrusa | reverse complement strand
TTTATTGAAATTTCAGGTTAATTTTATTCAATTTTGTTGTTAAAATTAATAATTATGAAAATTATTAAATACAAACTACATTTTCCTAAACATAAATTAACACAGATAATCAAGTTTAAAAAATTCTTTGTCAATTTATAGTTTACTTAAAAAAGTGAGAGCAATGTTCTTTCAATTGTCCGATATTTGTAAATATTCTTCCACATACATAACATTTCCATACTTTGGTTGGAAAACTATTACAAGCAAACATATTTACAAGAAATGTTACTCCGAAAAAGTTAAAATATTATACGCTAAAATGCTGCTGTGACGATTATTGTTCGATCCTTACTGTAAAGTTAGCGAAGTTACCACTGAATAAAATTGCACTTCAAATTTTAACGAATATATATTCTGCACAGCAGGTGCATCTAATTTATTATTACTTATCGTTGCCATATTTTTTACTGTATTTCTTGTTTTTTTTTTTTTTGTTCTAATGCGGCTGGCAAACACTTAGACAACTTGGTCTTGAATGCTTTAAGGCAAGAACTGCACAGACGTAACTCACTTAGCACTACCCAGGTGGCGCGTGTAACTTGAAGATAAGCTACGGACGCGGAGTAACAATGCCCCCGCAACGCTCTACGATCCTGTTAGGACCGGGACCTACGGTTTAAAGGGGATTCCGAACCACTACAATCATTCATGGCACCGCCGGGATTTGAACCCGAGACCTGTGGTACCGAGCGCCAGGGCGTTAGCCACTCGGCCATTCAAGCCCCGTATTTTTTATAGTTGATAATTTTGTTTTCCTTAAATTCATACGTACTACAACAGTATATTATATAATTCTATCATGGGTTTGGAAACAAAATAATAGTAATATTAAAAAAAAAAAAAAAAAAAAAAAACTATCCGTGAAATTTTGGGGTAATTTTGAAAGATATACTAATTTCTCAACGAGTAAAATGGATTCAATGATATTGTCCTCTGTACATCCACTAATTGGCTAGCGCTCTGGCCTTTGGTACCACTAGCCTCAGATTCGCATCCTGGCGGAGGCATAGATGTTTGTTAGTATCGTCTTAAATGAAATAATTTTATGATTGCAATATTTTATCAATATAAAAATGAATATAAAAAAATTTATTTTAAAATTTCTGCAGGGTTTTAACAAAAGAAAAAAGCAATAAAATAATTTTAATTTTAAATAACACAATATCCTTCGAGTAATTAAAAAAACATTAAATTTCATAATAACATTAATTATAAATTCAATATCGGAAAAATAATTTGTAATTTAAAAATGTTTGGCAATAATGCCTTTTGTCCTATTTTGAATATATTTTTGTTGAATGCAATTCAATCGAAAACGATTTCTTGATATTTTAAATTTCATATTAAAATATCTTATACTTTTTCGAATTTGTCTTTACACCCCAAATAACTGGACTATTCTGAGAAACTTTTAAAAGGTTTTTTCGTTCTTTGGTGAAATTTCTTCAGTTTAGAAAAATAACACTCGTAAACAAAGATACAGAATAAGTGTTTTATGCAGATTCCGAACTGATTGTCAAAGTTAAAATAAACAAATAACATAAAAATTCAAATTTTTAAAGTCAATTTCGCAGGGATTTTAAGTGCAATTTAATTTTAATTTTAAATACCAAAAGCAGAAAGTTTTATAAATAATTTTTCATTCATTTTTTTTAAAAATGTTTATCTGGCGCCATCTATTGGTTCTATATGCAACTTAAATTTGTAAAAAAAAAGACTAAAATTAATTAATTTAAATTTAATTATTGAAAATATTTGAAAACAACTGCATTAACATCAAGATTTTAACTGGACTACAAGTTCAAAAAAATGTATTTGAACTTGAGTGGATGAAAAGAAGTATTTTTTATAAACGATTGAAAATTTGAGACAGAATAAGATATATATATGGTTCCGAGCTAATAGAAAAATTGAATAAAGAAAAATTGTTTCGCTGTCCAAATTATGGAAACGATTAGATGATTGCTGGTCAAATCAAGGAAAACAACACTATAGATATAAATGAAATACCAGAGGCTTCATTCAGGAGGGAAAGTAGAAAAAAATATTACGTTTTCCTTTTTATGAAAAATTGTTTACCTCAAGGAATTTAATTATAAAATTCTACAATAATCTCCATCGTTCATTGCATTATAACCGAGGCGGTAGACATAAAAGGAATCAAATAACATGCAACACAAAAGAATTGATAAAATATGCAATCACGGCATTTCAAGGCTAAAATTTTTGAAATATCGACGATTACCCTGATTTTCACAAGAGAGCGCCATCGATGGGTGATGAAGAGAAGCCATAGCCTTAACTTCTGCACAACTGCGTATTTTTAATACAGCAACTACTCTAAGCAACAAAAGCAAATAACGAAAATTCACACTAAGCAAATATACGTCAATTACATACGCATTTTAACTTTCGACTTCGAATCTCCACGTCGCTTAAACAATTCTTACGAAACAAACACCTGACCAATGATTCACGTGTCGTATTATAGGACCTTATTTTCTCACTTACTTCTATCGAGTAAATTCAGGTTCGATTTGATTTGTCGCTCTTCGGCCACTTTTTCACTTGTGAAAATTAGCCTGCTGCTTAAAGTAAACAAAAATCTGAGGCAATTTTTTATTCTTCTAATGTTTGACAGCTGTCTTGGAGGCCTTAGGGCAAGCGCTGCACCGACGTTACTCACTTTGCATTACCCAGGGGTGCGTGCATTTTGAAGATAAGCCACGGACGCGGAGTAACAATGCCCCCGCAACGCTCTACGATCCTATTAGACTGGGACCTACAGTTTAAAGTGGATTCTGAACCACTACAAACATCCATGGCACTGCCGGGACTCAAACCCGAAACCTGTGTTACCAAGCGCCAGAACGCTAACTCGGCCATTCATTTGAGGCAAATCTTTGAAAAAAAAATTTTTCAAGTGTAAAGGTATAATGATAATCCAACGTGAACCAATCTATAACTTTGAAATTTATCAATCTTTGTTAGGATTAATTTTATGGAAAATTGCACAAAAAAAAAAAAATTCTTTAATTTCGTATAATTTTTATTTGTAAACCTTCTAATTAGTTGATTGAATGTAATTTGGATATTTAACGTCATCTGCATAAATTCCTACGATTTAATCAACCAGTGATTACACATAATACTTGCTGCAAACATCGGAAGTCAATGCCTTGTTTTTTCAGATTAAATTTTGTTGTATTGTTACATTTTAATTTTATTTTTTTGAACTGCAGCACGATTTTTGCACGCGTTTCAAAATAAAATTTTTAAAGTAATCTGAAACTCTGTTCTCTACATTGAGGATTATGGAGTGAAAGACGAAGATTAAAATGCGTTTCAATTTATTCAAAACTTACCATTATTTCACAATTCACAAATTGTAGATATAATTGAGATATTTAATTTATTAACAACATAATCACAGCCATACAGCTATATTTTACGATAAGTTTTCAATAAATATAATAGGGAAATTGATTTTTTAACAATTACTTACTATGCAATATGCATTGTAAAATTACAATTTACAAAAAATTGATTAAATGAACAATGATTTGAAATCGAAAAAGAAAATTAAATTTTTGTGATAATTTATTTTTAAGAAATGAAAATTGTACACTCAGAAATTTAAGCTAAAAATAAATAAATTTTCATGTAAGATTTTAAAAAATAGCTAATAATTTAAAGCATGATTTTCGTAACAAATGTGTTTTGCGGATAAAAATTTATACTAATATATCGTTCTGGATGTAAATAAATTTTTTTAGTTTTAAAATTATAAAAATAAAGCATTATTTTAATAATTGCTCTATTTAATACATTGAAACATGGTTTTTAATGTGCATTATCATTTTTTGAAATTTAAAATTATCAATAGCATTTAATATATAAAATCTTTAAATGAAAATATTCCCGAAATTTTAAACATTTAAATATAATATATCAATTTAAATTTTCTACAATTTATAAAGATTTTGTTTAAAAAAAAAAACCCTTAAGTTTTGTTGTTTTTCAAATAATGACACATTACAATCATTTAAAAAATTTGAATCTTTATTATGTTTGATATATTAGTATTAATTTAAACACTACACAATTCTTAAACTAGAAACAACATCGCTTTAAAGAAGAAAAATTTAATATTTCTCTTTTATAGTTTTTAAAACAGAAATACAATATTAAAAGTTAACATGAAACGCATAACTAAATATTAATTTGAAACATAGAAGGATTTAGGGTAATAAAATTACAATTGTAAACCAATACAACAAAATATTTAAATACCTATGCGAAACACAACATTTAGTTGGGTGAAACATAAGCATACAAATAATTGCTTACTGATGATTTAAAAGAGTAAGTTATGGCAATACTACAAAAATTTCAAAAATTAATTTTTCTTCAAAACCTTCACTACTAAAACACTGAAACACGGTTAAAAGTTCAAAATGAGCCTTAAAAATTAATATTTTTAAATTTAAATGATGCTGACGAAGCAATTCTAAAACACTAGAATGTTATGAAAAAATCAAATCCAGTTTTTTTTCTTTCCAAATCATGCTGTAATTTCCCTAAATAATTAAAGTTATTCGTAGATTTATTTCACTTAAGATGCAGGTTTATTTATCGTAAATTGATTTATCTTTAAAAAGGTTTGTTGGAATACGAATCTACGGGAACTTGGAGAATTGCCTCATATTTCATTCCATATTCTGAATAAAATGGATTTTCAAAGAAATTTTGCAAGGACAGTATTTGTATATACGTAAAATGTACGTATATATAGGTGATCAAATTTAGTTCTTTTTAGTTGATAAACTATAGTTGAAAGATTATTTCCTGTCCATATCTGTGAGATACTTTATGAGCATTTAAACGCCTTCATTTTTCTCAGTTGAAGTGCTTGATTGGTCTTCAGAAGAATGAATACTTGCATTTAGCGTCCTTTGCTGTGAATTCCCATGTGCCTTTTCAAATTTGACAATTTATTCAATGCTGTACCGCACACCTTACAATCATAAGCTTTTATACCTGTATGCGTAATCATATGCCGCTTTAAATCACGATTATATTCGAATGCTTTCCTACATTCTACACAACTACTTTTTCTTTTGCGTGAATTATCTTATGCCTCTCGAATTCTTCTTCGCTTTTAAAACACACTTTGCACTCTTCACAATAATAAGGCCTTTCTTCATGATTTTTCATATGTTTCTTCAAGTTATCCTTACGTCCAAATTCTTTGACACAGACTGGGCAAATGTGAGGTTTCTCTCTGCTATGCACCAACTGATGTCTTTCAAATGCACTCCAATTCTTATCTGCTCTCCCGCAATGCTCACACACGTAAGGCAGGTTTTTATGTTGTTCTTTACAATGATCTATTAAAAGGTCTAAAGTTAAAAATTCACTTCCACATACATAGCATGTAGGAAATTCTATGGTTTGCCAAGTATAAGAAGTAGACATAATTAAGAGCTATTATTCCTGTAAAAATTAAAAATATACGCTAAAAAAGATTAAAATACTTGACTAATCTTTCACTTCAAACACCAGCGAATATATATATATATATATTTACATGCCAGATGCATCTAAATAATTATTTTGCTGTTGCCATTTTTTTACTGTAGTGTTTGTTCTTGTTAATATTGTTTTCCTTAAAATCGTACGCACTACAAACGCCTTTTATTTACATGTTTCATACTTTATTGGAGTTTCTTTGTTTAACTAAACTTACTAAAAATAAAAAAAATCTTCTTGCTATTTTTAGTTGCTTCAAATTTCACTCAGGCCGTAACTGTGCACAAAAATAAGAATTTAATAGTATTTAGGACAGCAATCGGCTGCTCAGCATTTAATATTTTGAAATGATGTCTTTGTGAATCTGTATGTGAATACGGGCTATAACTCAATTAAAGTAGATAAATTTACATATTTCAAACTTTTTACAGTAATTTTAAAATTATGCGTTTACAAATGATTTGTGAATATTCTAAATTGACCGAATCATGGTAAAGGATAGGATTAAGGTATAAGGATGTCGTGTTAAGCTAAGGAGCTCGATTCTACATTTGGCATCGTTTCTAGGGCAAGCTTTCAGAAAAAAACATTTTTTGAGTTTTTCTCTGCATAATCAGCGATCTACATCATTATTCAGGCTACTTGGTGAATGACTCCTGTTATCTACATCATGCCAAGTAATTGCTGGGTAGATTCAACTGTTTGTCTTCTTAGAAGGCAATATCCCAATTTTCATTGCTAGATCATGGGCTGTGTACGGAGCAAAACAGCGAAATATGAGACTCTTAGATTTTAAATAGAAAAAATCCCTTTAAAATTAATTCCGATATTTAAAGTCGGTAATATTTTATTAATAAAAACTAATAATTCGTACATTTTTAAGTATACTGTATTTATTTCGATATTTATAACCAAAACGAGAAAAATGCTTGTTAAATTTTAATACTCAGTTTTACTAAAAACCACAAATACATTATTTCAGTAACCAAACTTAGATAATCGTATTCCATGTTTTAAATGTTTTCGCTTCCTACTCAATGGTAAGGTTAAAATTTCATATTGTAATAGCATACATTCTGTTTTCCTTTTGACAGAATATCGAAGCCTAATCTGCATCCGGAAGATAAATGTATACATATTTGGTGCAATTTAAATGGAATAGGATGTCATAAAAGCAATTGTACGGAAAAAAGCGAATTAAAATTGCCGATTTAATATTAATGAAAATTGCCAACCCCTGAAATACCACCATCCTTCCATGAAATGGAGATTAAGTATAGCACATATTTATGTTGCTCGTCTTCAATATTTTCACAGTATGCTTAAACATGTTAAACATGATTGGAATTTTTTTCCCCCGATGTTAGAACTTTCGTATATTTCTTCCACAACAGAATGACGACCAAAAAAATTACCATTAAAAGATAAGCAAAAAAAAAAAAAAAAAAATGTTTAATTTTATTTTACAATAATTGATTTATACTACATCACAATTTCATGTTAAATAGTTTCCCGAATTTTATCTGATTCTTTTAATCACTTCAATGCTTATACGTTTTTAAAATGATTTCCTTTTTTTTTTTAGACTAAGGGATTAAGTATAGAAACTACTTCATAAACCTGATACTTTTGTAGTTCATATGCCTTTCAAAAGCTTCTAGTAAACGTATATTGAAATTCGATTGCTTGAATTATCACGAAATGTGATAATTAACCTTTTTAAATTATAAATGGTGAACCTTTTGAGTTAATTTGTTATTTTAGCTACTGATTTACAATGACTAAAGTTTTAGCTTCATAAAGGCATATTGGAGATATATTTGCAATATGAAAAATTTTGACCAAGTTGATTATTTTAAAATATTTTTTGCCACATTAAAGACAATTTGATGATCTAAATTTTAATGTTGAATGCCATCAATGCGACTGATAGGAAATCAGTTTTTAAATTTTATCATTGGATCAATTTAATAGTGGACCAAACATGCTATCTGATTAAATTTAGTTTGAATTCTGCTCTTTCAGCAAATTTTTTGCTAACACTGTTAGTTTAGATAACTAACGCTTGTTCTTTAAGCATGTTTCAATCAGATATCTATTTAAAAAGCACACTTGAGCTTTTTTTTTGCAAAACATTCCATAAGTCTGAAACCGACGATTTCAGAATATCATTCAAATGTTGCTTATTGCCACGCTTTGGACATTGCAGTTTGTTATTTATATCGTGATATTCTGATATAGCTCTTATATAATTACTCATGTATACAGATGGCCCTTTTCTTGAAGTATCTGCGTACATTATTTTATACGTTACATCGCCAGAAAATACCAGGTAGATGTGAAATTAAGAATAAATAAATGATTTGATATTTGAATTATAAATTAAAAATTGTACAATGCAGATAAAATAATGAATAATAAGTTTTTTCTTCTGTTCAAAAAAATGTGTATCCGAAAGGAAAAAAAAATGTCTAACTCTTAGCAAGATAAAAGTGTTGATGTGACAACTACAGTATCGTGTCATATTCTATCAATTTGCAGCACGAAATAATCCAACAACGATTTTAAAAATATAAAATATACTCTAAATTCATTTTTTTCTACTATTTTATTGTCCGATGCAACTCAACAAAAGGAATGCAGGCCCTGGAAGATAACGTGGGCTATAGATATAATGTGAATCAAATAAATAAATTTATACATTTCTAGCTATTTCAAATTTTAAAATTATTCGTTTACATTTGACTTATGGATATTTCAAAACTAACCGACACATGATAAACGATGACATAAAAAATTTGGATTAACAAAATAAATGTATCGTTTTCCATTCACATAATTTAAGCTCGATTCTACATTTGGCGTCCTTTCTACTCTGGCTTTCAGAAAAAAAAAATTTATGCCTTTTTGAAGAAATTTTTCAATGCGTATTTCAATAATAAATTCATATATTAGTATCAGTATTCAGGCGATTAGTATCTATTCAGGTGTGTGAACTTTTTTATCTACATCACGCCACCTAATTACTGGGTTGATTCAACTGGTTTTCTTCCCTGAAGGCAATATCCCAATTTTCATTGCTCGATGGCTGGCTGTTCACGGAGCAAATCAGTGAGATATGAGAATCATAGATGTTCCTTAGATAAAATCATTTCATAACTAATTTAAATATTGAAAGTCGCCATTATTTTATTGATAATAACGATTATGAAATATTAAAAGAAATTATGCTCATTTTTAAATATGTTATATTTTTTTCGATAGTTTTAAGCAAAAAAGAGAAAAAATGCTTGTTAACTTTTAATACTCAGTTTTAATAAAACCCTCAAATAAATTATTTAAAAAACAAAACTTATATAAACCGTATTCAATGTTTTTAAATTCCTTCGTTTCTTAATCAATGTTTTTTTTTTCTAATGCAGCTGGCTAACACTTAGACAGTTTTGTCTTGATGCCTTAAGGCAAGCGCTGCACAGACGTTACTCAATTTGCATTACTCAGGGGGCGCGTGTAACTTGAAGATAAGCCACCGACTCGAGTAAACGCAACCCTCTACGATCCTATTAGGACCGGGACCTACGGTTTAAAGTGGATTCCGAACCACTGCAGACATCCATGGCACCGCCGGGACTCGAACCCGAAACGTGATACCGAGCGCCAGAGCGCTAGCTACTCGGCAAATCAGGCCCTTCTTAATCAATGTTAAGATTAAAATTTCCCATTGCAATAGCACAAATGTTGTCTCCTTTTTGACAGAATCTCGAATTCTCAGTATCCGGAAGATAAACGTCTGCATACTTGGAGCATATTGCATGGGAATTAAATTGAATATAATCATATTTTTTTCAGAATTTAGAACACTGATCATAAAATAAAATCCTGTTTATTATGCTGCATTTTTTATAGAAATGTTTTTTTTTTTTCAGAACAATCATAGAGGTTTGACGATATTTATAAGGATTAGAGATTTTTATAATGAATTTCAATATAACATGATAATTTGCTTTTAAAATATGCAATGAAACTTCCCCAATGGTCTAATATGATACTCGCCAATACGACATTCCATTTAATCAGAAGCACCTGACATGGTGACTAGACATTTTTCTTGTTAAAACTTCTTACTATCTGCCACTTCGCATGCTAGGTTATGAACATTTTAACAATTTTAGGCAATAAATTACTTTTCATTTATGCATTTAATTTTGAAGAAATTATTCTTAAAATGATAATGCTCATTTTTCAGTAAAATATCGGGTGAGATTTATTGTGTGGTTAAATTAAAGTGACTTAAAATATTTGATAAATATGTTTTCAAAATATGAAATTTTATAAAGAAGGAATATATCAAATATATTATAAGTAATATCTTCAATTAAATTATAAGTAATATCTTCAATTATATTATAAGTAATATATTCAATTATAATATAAGTAATATATTCAATTATATTATGAGGAATATATTGAATTAAGCTGTCCTATTCATTAAAAGCCTGTAATAGCAGGTATAACGATACATTATAAGACTAAATTCAAATAAATAAACACAGAGTAGAGAAATATATTTTGTTGTCCCACAGTTTGATTATGCAATATCTCTGTTTACAGCAATCAGGTAAAAAGTACTTTACTGAACTCTACTTTATAATAGATAAAGTAAGCAATTGTGAAATTTTAATTTTAAAAATAAATGTAATTAAAAACTAGAAATATAAGCAAAACATACAGTTTCGTAAATTACTAGCGATTTATAGCAATTTACCAAACAAATTTACTTCGTTAAGAAAAGTCGTTTAAAATATTCTGATAGAATTCATTCATATTCATATAAATTCATAAAAATCATTTAAATCTTTATTTTAAAATTTATGTAATTCATGCAAAAACATTTTATAAGCATTTGATCATTGCTAAAATATAATTAAAAATTATTATTGGCAGTTCACATTAATTAAATTTACAGTATCGCATTTAATATAATTAAAATATAGTTAATTCGATAGTTAACAATATCATGATTGTAATGAAATTATGATTACAAATTAATCTGTGTTACTAATGAAATGATTTTATACTTATGCTGAATTGCAGGTAATTTTATGCTCGTAAATTTAGAAACAAAATATTGTTTTGTATTAAATATTATGTGCAACTATAACATGCTATTTCTGCATTAACAATTGTAAAGGAACATACAGATTTAAAAAAAAAGAAAGTTTGGAAAAAATGAATTTTCCCTTTATAATAAGCATTATATTTTTAAAATTAGCGATAGATACGTAATTAGTAAAGATAATTTCAAAATGGGTTTAACAGAGTAGCATTTCTTGCACTGTTAAAAAAAATTACTTGCATCTGCAAAACGCTAAATAATACTTAGTAAATCGTGTACTGCGAATCAATATAAAAACACATTTTACATATCTAAAATTTTATTCAAGAATTAAAATTAAATACATTATGACATTTACAAATTAAAAATATACAATACTATAAAAATGTTTTAGAAAACTCTAAATCAATTTTGAGAGAGTTGAACAACTTCCGTCAAATCTTAAAAATTTATATAATTATTTTTAAAACAATACATTTGCTGCATTGAATATAATGCTTGTCTTTTAATTTAAAAACACGATTTTTCTATCCAATTGATGCTGTCTTTTATATAATTAAACGCACTTCAATACATTTTTAATTTAAACGTGCAGAACAATCTCAGCTCAATTCAGAGAAAATAATTTTTTTTTAATTTTCTTATTCTGCATAAAAATATTGTAAGGAACAGTATCGGGGAAATATATTTCTATAGTTTTGAAATCACAATTAACGAAAAAGAATTTTCTATTATTACGATAGTCATTTTGTTAAAAATGATATTTCCCTTTGCCAAAAAGGTTGACTAGTTTTGAGATGTGTTAGGCGTGTCGTCAGGAGTTGCAGATGAGCCTTCGGATGAGCACATGCCTTCTATTTTGCCAGCCTTTTCTGTGATACAGGACAGCATATGTTTCTTCAAATGCCATTTGTGTTTGTGTGCTTTTCCGCAATTATCACAAACGTGAGGTTTTTCTTCAGTATGAGTTTTCTTATGTTTTGTTAGTTGTGATTTGAAAGAGTATGTTCTACCACATACTTCACAAATATGAGGCATTTCTCCTGCATGAAACATTTTATGATCATTTACATATATCTCTCGAGTGAATGTGAAAGTTTTTCCACATTCTTCACAAAAATGATGCACTTCCCTAGTATGAATTTCCTTATGATTGTCCAATATGTGCTTTCGATTGAATTTTTCACCACAGATGCCACAAACAAACGGCTTCTCTCTTGTATGGATTCTCTCATGTCTTCTCACGTCTCTTTTAGATAGGAGTGCCTTTTCACAGTATCGACACAGGTGCTGGTTGGTGAAATGCTCTTTTAAATCTTCTGGAAGTTCAAAATATTTCCCACATTTAATGCACATGAATGATTCTTCAGATGATGTCGTATCTGAAGAAGACATATTGAAGGCTTTGCTACTCGGATTTGAAAACAAGTTAAAAGTTAAAATTTTTTACTTCAAATAAAGCTATCACTTGTAACTTTCGATATTTATTGAAAATATTTCTACCCTACCTACTTAGTTCAACATTTTTTGTTTGCAATTCTTTGTTACATTAGTTCTCGCTAGTTGCAATTATTATTCTTTACAAAATACACTCTACATCTTCAATATTATCGAACTCAATTATCGGTTACAAATTAAAATCCTGGAACATTTTACAGAATTTAAAACTGAAATTTTGGTTGTTTTTAATAAAATTCGATTTTCAATTTTCTAATTGGTAAAAATTATTAAATACTATCTGCTTTTTATGAACATAAATTAACCTCATATTATGAAGTTTAATATCCATTTTATATTTTAGTTAAAAAAACATGCATAAGTTTTTGTGTCTTTTTACAAATGTTTTTGCCATGGGTAAACACGTATGAGGACCATGGCAGACCTGTGTTGAGTTTAATTACGTTACATTGAGCCAAAATATTGTAGTAACACAGTCCTGTGTACTGATGGTCTCGAAGATGCACCTAAATCTCGATTGAAATTGGACGGCAGGAATTATTATTTAACAAATGCATTTCGATTCTATATGAGTATCTGAAATTAAATCTTATATACTCTTTACTGCGTTTCGAATGCTCAACTCTCTCTCCTATAAAATTATTCTGAATTTTCATCTGCATACTCAAAATGTAATGGCTCAAAAATTGGAAATCAAGTTTGATAAATATGACAATCATACTAATTCTTTTAATTAATTTTTCTTTTTGCTTGTTCTTTAGATTTGTTCGTCTTCTACATAATTATGCAGCAAAAATTGAAAAAAAAAACCCCTCAATTATTTCTGGTGTTCAAAGAATTGTAGAATATGCATTTGTAAATAAAAAGGAATAAATAAACATAATAAACATAAACTTCATAAAATCGTTATAAATAAAACCTCAATTACTTACTCTGTAAAAAATATTCATTGAATATAGTACTGAATGAGTGTTAATAACTGTATTTTATTACCAATTTCATAGTTTTAATCCTTTTAATCGCTGAAAGAATTAAAAATATACATCGGATTCAGCTTTAGAATGCGTGCATCATGGAAGGAATGGAGATTTTGTACCTTGCACCCATATTTCTAATTATAATTGGCGTTCAAAAATATTGACTTTAGGATTTCAATTTTGAATGGGAGACTTACTTATTCAGTTATGTGAATGGTAGAGATATGGTGAAATGTGATGGACCCAAATTATGTAATAATTATTTTTATTACATTTTAAGTTGGATAAGGAGAAACATCAAAAGATAATAAAATGAGAAGTATAGATGTGACGCCCAACAGCACGGTGGAATTCTTGACAATTTCTAAGGAAGTTCAGTCAGCATAAAGAGGTCGTTGGTAGTGTCTTGCAGTAGGTGTTACCATATATAAAGCTCCCTTTCTGGCTACACAGACGTCCCAGCAAGCAGCCACGAATGAAGGACATTGCAGTTCCCGTAGAAGCGCTTTCCGAAGCACGCTGAAATTATTCATCTGTGTGACCCCACATAGGTTTTTGAAGAACTATAAATTTTCTCGGTTTGTGTCATGGCATATTCACGTAAGAAAAGAAATAAATCAACCCAGGGGCCTGAATGGCCGAATGGCTAGCGCTCTGGCGCTCGGTGGCATAGGTTTTGGGTTCGAAACCGGCGTTGCCTTGGATGTTTGTAGTGGTTCGAAATCCACATTAAACTGTAGGTCCCGGTCTGTTAAGCTCTCGTGAGACAGAAGATGACCGTATAGCGACAAACCAAACCAAATCAGCCCATTGTGTAGTGTAATCCGGTATGATCAATTTCCATTGGTTGCCTATTTGTGTTTGGGTAATGGTTCAAACGTGCTTATAAAGAATATCTCAAACTGCTGTAAATAGGCAGGAGTTCTCAATCAACCAGCTTATCAATTTTATTCTAGTAGGTAATGCATCCAGATTATATTTTACATAGTGAAAGATATTTTTTCATGCCAGTTCAATGATATCTAACAATTCTCTGGAATATGCCTTCTTTTCTGGCATGTCAAGCAATAGGATCATTATGGTGCTTATACATGATTAATTCACTCTCATGGGTCAGAATGTACAGTGAATTGTCTTGCAAGCCGGCATCTAGTACACAGGAAGAGTACTCCCTGATACAATTTTGAAAACCTCCCTATTCCCAGAAGTCAATACTATTTTTTAATTATATTGCAAAATTAATTCTCCATAAAATTCCGAATTTGCATATAAAATTTTGTTCCATTCTCTTCCTTAGTTTTACCTACAGATGCTTCCGAAGAGGAAAATATATTTTGAGGTCATCTTGCACATATCTATTGATAAGCACATACTTTAGCATGAAACTAATGAAGAAATCCATAAAATACCTTCTAACTCATCATATTGGTACTTAGATACATGTGGTGTCTTGTTGATATTCGATTATTCTATAACCACTGTTTAGTAAGTAGATTTAGCAAATTCATAGATTTTTTGTAAATTCAATTTTCGTAATGGACATCTTTTATTTGGTTTGGTTTGTCACTCTACGGCTTTCTCTGATAGATTCCGAATCATTTACAAGCAGCTATGCCAATACCAGGATTCGAACTTGATGCCTGTGATACCAAAGGCCAGAGCGTTAGCCACTTGGCCACCAGGCCGCAATGTTCATAGGATAATCGAATATTAGCAAGACTACGCATATAAATATCTGCTCTCCAAATTTAATTTAAAATTTTCTATGAAAAAACAACAACAAATAAAAAATGGGACAAAATTCTTCAAATGCCAGTTATAAGAAAAAAAGGAAACTTTAAATGATTATCTGTCGCGTAGACCTTTCATGAAGGGCACCACCAAAACAATATAAATTAGGTTTTTGTTAAACCCTATTAACATTTACATATTCTAAAATGGTTCTCCGATGGTTTCCGTTTTATTGTAGAGTGTTAAAACTAGCATTGCTTCTAAAAACTATTTATAAATAAATATTTTTAGGAATACGAATATTTGTTCAGTTTTACCAAACATATATAACATTTAGTTTCTAATGCAAACATGAAAAAAAAAAAAATAAAGTAAGTTAACATCTGAAATGCAAGCTGGCAAATAATTAAAGTCAATTCTTTTTTTTCTATTGCAATCTTGGATGCCTTAAGACAAGCGTTGGACAGACGTACTCACTTTATCCCAGGGGCCATTATTGGTAGAATATAAATTGAAGAAAGCCACGGACGAATAATTAACATTTAATTACGATCATATTTGAAGGGACCTACAGTTTAACATGGACTCCGAACCACTACATCCATGGCACCACCGGGTGAACTTGAACCTGAAATTGTGGTACCAACGACTAAAATCTAAAAAATCCCCAAGTAAGTTAACATAAAAAAAAGTTAATATAAAAAAAAAAAAAAAAGTTCAATTCTTACTTTTTTGACACTATTTAAAAAAACCTTTATTAATTTTCATTCATTTTTTAAGTATATCTTGCGCCATCTATTGGTAGATAAATGCAACTTAAATCGAAAAAAAATCTTAATTTAGTTAATAAGTTTAATTAATTAAATAATATGTGAAAATAAACTGTATCAACATCAAGTGTCATCCTCTACAAGTTTTAAAAAATGTATTTGAACTTGAGTGGATGAATAAAAAATTAAAACGATTGAAAATTTGAACAAGATATACACAGTCCAGTCACGTTAATGTGACCACCACCTACTTTCGACGTCAAAGTGAAATAGCCAATCAAAAAGGCAGATGGCAGCACAGTGCAGTGGAGTGTATATAAAGGATGTCCTAGGGCATGGAAAACATTCCAATTGTTTGTGTAAACTAAAACGTATATCCGTTCCGCTCTGACAAAAGGTGATTATTTTGGCTTTTGACCGGTCGGTCACATTAATGAGATGGGCTGTATATTTAGGGAGAGTGGGAGCTAATAGAAGGAATTGAATAAGTAAAAATTAAAATAAAAATTAAAAAGTAAAAGTTAAAATACAAATTAAAGTAATAAGGATATCGTGGTTCACTAAAGCGTGTAAGCTCGATTCTACATTTTGCCGTAGAGCGAATGGTACGACAACGCTCTTTCTCCTCCCGGCTTTCAGAAACAAAAGAAGAACATTTCCCGGCTTTTTTAAAGTTTTTAAGGGGTGTACTGTGTTTGGCACCCTTATTCAGGCTACTTGGCGAGTGACTCCTGTTTTCTACATCGCGCCACTAAATTGCGATAGAGTCAACTGATTGCATTCTTAGAAGGCAATATCCTAATTTTCATTGCTCGATGGTGGGCTGTTTACTGAGCAAATCAGTGAAATTTGAGACTCGTAGATTTTCTTCAGATAAACTCCATTTAAAACTAATTTGAATATTTAAAGTCCCTAATATTTATTGAAAATAATTATTACGAAATATTTTTAAAAATTGATTTCGTACATTTTAAAATATACTATATTTGTTTCGATATTTATAACCAAAAATAAAAATAATGTTCGTTAAATTTTAATAATCAGTTTTATTAAAAACCACAAATATATTACTTAAATAACAAAACTTAAATAAATTATATCCCCTGTTTTTAAATTTCTTCGCTTCGTAATCTATGCTAAGGTAAACATTTTATATTTCAATAGCACAAGTTTTGTTTTATTATTTGATAAAATCTCGAAACCTCAGCTGCATCCAGAAGATAAATGTAAACATATTTGGAGCATTTTACATTTGAATCTGATATCATAAAAGTAATTTTTCGGAAAAAAATGTATTAAAATTGTTGATTTAAATTTAATGAAATTTGCGAACGAATGAAATACTAGCATTCTACAATGTAATGGAGATTATACATGAATTTAAAAAAAAATGCAGATTTTTCTTTTATATAATTTTTAGAGGTTATATATACTATTAAAATTAATTTATGATGCTTAAAATTAAAATTGGAATATTTATGGAAAGATTATATGGAAATTATGGTAATTATTATGGAAAGATTTTATATTTTATTTTGTTCAGTTTAACCAGTTTTTAACCATTTTGAAATTTATTTCGATAAAAAAAATCATGATTTACTCTTATATTCTTCAAATATCGAATCACTATTTTTGACGGAATTTTGAAATTTTATAGTAAAATAAAATCCAAGCAATCATCAAACAATCATCGTAATCTATAATGCAATATGTGCAAAGAAAATACGTGGAAAAATTTTTTATTTCGAGAAAAAAATTTAAAAAATCACATATTTTTTTTTTATATTCTTCAAATATCGAATCACTATTTTAGGTCGAATTTAGAACTTTGATAACAAAATAAAATCCTGCTTATTGCATTATTTACAGACGAGACGTATCAAACCTGCGATGATTGTTTTAAAAAATAAACGATGTTTATAAGGATTAGGGATTTTTTTGACGCCGGTTTGGTTTGTCGCTCTACGGTCATCTTGTGCACACGTTAGGCTAAACAGACCGGGACCTACAGTTTAAAGTGGATTCCGAACCACTACAAACATCCATGGCACCGCCGGGACTCGAACCTGAAACCTTTTTGCGATGGATATGCATGCTAATTTACATCTTAAAATACACTGTGAGTCTTGTCAAATATGATACTCGTCAATACGACACTTCATTTAATCAGAAGCACCTACTGGACCATGACATGACGGATCAATTAGTTTTCCTGTTAAAATTGAACACTTTCACCCATTTGCATGATAGATTAAGAACCATTTTATGCCTACAAATTACTTTTCCAATATTTTTTTTGGTTTGTCTTTCAAATGCAGCTGGCAAACACTTAGGCTAAACAGACCGGGACCTTAAGTTTAAAGTGGATGCACAGACGTTACTCACTTTGCATTACCCAGGGAGCGCGTGTAACTTGAAGATAAGCCACGGACGCGGATATGCCCCCGCAACGCTTACGATCCTAAGACCGGGACCTTGTTTAATATGATTCGTCACTACAAACATCCATTTAATCTGAAGCACTCGAACCCGAAACCTGTTAAAACCGAGCGCCACTCTGCATGATAGATTAATTCAGGCCTACTTTTTTCCATTATGCATGCATTTAATTTTACAAAAATTATTCTTAAAATGATCATTCTTATTTTTTCAGTACAATTTCGTTTTGAGTTTAATTGTATGGTAAAATTAATTTCAATTAAAGTGTTTTTCAATTTAGAAAACAATAAAATTACCGTAGTATTATACGAAAATTTACATTCAGTTAAACTGTCTTAGTCATTAAAAGACTGCAATAACAGACTAAATGATACATTATTAGAAAACTCAAATAAATAAGAATACATTTTGTCATCACAAAGTTTTATTATGCAATATCTCTATTTACAGAAGGCAGGTAAAAAGAACTTTATATACCACCTTAAAATAAATGAAATTTAATTCAGGACACTCTTTAAAAATAAATATAATAAAAAACTAGAAATATAAGCAAAACACACAAATTCGTAAAATTACTAGCAATCTAAGTAATTTTAACAAACAAATTTATTTTGTTAAGAAAATCGTTTAAAATATTGTGATGGAAATAATTCCTATTCATTTATATTCATAAAAATATTTAAATCAATATTTAAAATCTACTGTATTTCAAGCAAAAAATATATTTTGTAATACATATATTGATAAAATATATTTTAAAATTATTAAGTGTAGTTCCTATTACTTGAATATAGAATGTCACACTTAATATAGTTAAAATACAGTTATCTCGTCAGTTAAAAATATTCCGATTGTAATGAAATTGTGATTGAAAACTAACCAGTGTTGCTAATGAAATAAATTTATATTTACGCATTTAGAAAGAAAATCTCTTATTTTGTATGAAATATTAAGGAAAATGAGAAACTATAACTTGTTATTCCTGCTTTAATAATTGTAAAGGAACATACACATTTAAAATTAAAATAAAGGGATTTTGAAAAAAAAAATTCTCTTTATGATAAGTTTGCATATATTTATAATTAATGATAGACACATAATTAGTGAATATAATTTTAAAAAGGTTTTAACACAGTAGCATTTCTTGCACTATTAAAAATTTCACTTACATCTGCAAAACACAAAATACTTTGTAAACCGTGTACTGCGAATCAATATAAAAACACTTTTTGCATATTTAAAATTTTATTGTAGAATTAAAATGAATTATAAACTATACAGTTTAAAAATAAACATTATAAACATAATGATTTATGATACTGTAAAACAATTTTAGGACAGTTGAACAACTGCAGTCAAATATTAAAAATTCATTAAAAACTATTTTTCAATTTGAAACAATATTTATGCTGCATTAAATATCATGCTTGTCTTTTAATTTAAAAAAACACTATTTTTCTATCCAACTGATTTTACTTTTATACAGGTTTGAACTGCTTCAATACATTTTTAACTTAAACATACACAGTGAAATTGGCTCAATTCAGAGTGAATTATTTTTTTTTTTAATTTCATTATTACGCATAAAAATATAAAATTCTGTAGCAAGGAAGGTCATTTTTATATTTTTTTAAATCACAATAAACAATAAACGGACGGGGACAATCATGGTCTCTTGATTAGTATACATACATGTATGTGTTGGGCGTGTCGTCAGGAGTTGCAGATGAGTCTTCTGATGAACACATGCCTTCTCCGGGTTTCATCAGGCTTCTCTGTGATACAAGACCGCATATGTTTCTTCAAACTATATTTGTATTTGAATATTTTTCCACATTTATCACAAACATGAGATATTTCTTCAGAATGAGTTTTCTTATGTCTGTATAGCTGTGTCTTGTAAGGGAATGTTCTTCCACATTTTTCACAACAATAAGGCCTTTCTCCTGTATGAAATTTGTTATGCTCTTCCACATATTTCTCACTTTTGAATTTGAATGTTTTTCCACATTCCTCACAAAAATGACTCACATCTTTAGTGTGGATTTTCTTATGTCTCTTCAAATTGCTCATTTGAGATAATTTTTTGTAGCAGGTTTCACAAACAAAAGGTTTATCTCCTGTATGAATTCTCTTATGTCTTTTCAAATGGTGCTTTTGACTGAATTTTTGACCACAGGTGTCACAAACAAAGGGTTTCTCACCTGTATGTGTTCTCTCATGTCTTTTCACATCAGTCTTATATGAGAACGCCTTCTCACAGTATTGACACTGGTGACGCTTTTTTAGATGGTCCTTGGGGGCATGCTGTTTTAAATTTTTTTGGAAATTCAAATCTTTCCCCACATTTAATGCATTTGAATGATTCTTCAGATGGTGTCGTTTTCGAAGAAGACATTTTGAAGACTTTTCAACTCGAAAATAATTTTAAAAAATGAAAATTTAATACAGTGTATATCAAATGCAGTTACCAATTGTAACTTTTAGACTTCTCTTGAACATATATCTGCACAACATACTTAGTTCTAAATTGATGTTGCCATTTTTTTTACATTAGTTCTTTTTGATGAAATGTTTTTTTCGTAACTAACTACGCACTATATCACGAAATTAATCATAGGTTAGAAAATAAAATTTGAAAAATTTTTTAAATTTGCTACTTAAAATTTGGGTTGATTTTAATAAAATTCTGTTAACAAATTAATAAATTGACAAAAATTCTTAAATACTGTCTACTGTTTCATGAACAAAATTTAATCTACGATTATCAAGTTTAAAATTTCTATCAATTACACATTTTAGTTAAAATAATATGCATAATTTTTTATGTTTCTTTTAAAAGTTTTTCGCCGAGTATATACACGGATGGGGTCAATGACAGACCTATCCTGAGTTACATTGAGCTTTGTGCGTTATATTAGACCAAAATATAGCAGTTACACAGTCCTATGTAAAAGTGGTCTCGAAGATGCACCTAAATCTCATATATTGAATTTGACTGCAGGAATATTTAATAAGTGTATTTCGTTTTTACATGATTATCTGAAATCGAAGATAATCATGTAAATCGGAGTACATAATATATAAACATATTCCGTATATTTATATATTGTGTACTTCGTTAGAATGCTCGTATAAAATTGTTCTGATTTTCATCTGCATACACAACAGGTATTGGATTAAAAATGGAAATCAAGTTTGATAGATATCACAAGCATTCTGATTCTTCAAATTTATTTTTCTCTTTGAAAACAGGATTTCGGACGGGACGGAAGCAATATATAAATAAAAAAAAAAAAAATCACTACATGAAATCTTGGTAACAAAATCGCAGTTATTTTGTCATTGAAAATAGATCTGATTAAGAGTTAAAAACTGAATTCTGTTTCCTATCGAAACCGCAATTCATTAACCGAGGTTTTGTTTTGTTTGTCGCTCTACGGTCATCTTGCGCACACGTTAGGGCTAAAAAGACCAGGAACTAACTACAGTAACTAATATTTGTTATTTGTATTTAACTACTATATTTTGGCTCAATATAATACATTTAAACTCAGCATGGGTTTGTCATTGACTTTATCTGAATTTACCTAGGGCAAAAATGTAAAAGTAACAAAAATTATGCATATGCTTTTCATCATCACGATAGCAGCAACAGCCCCATGGTGGTCCGAGACCGTCTGCTAATTGTTAGATTTCGAAACATGAGATGCCTTCTTTTTTTTTACGGGGTAGGTTTGTCAACTCTACGCCCAAAGCTCTACAGTAGTGTTAGACTGGAACCTACAGTTTAAAGTGGATTCCGAACCAATACAAACATCCATGGCACCACCGGGACTCGAACCCAAAACCTGTGATATCGAGAGCCAAAGGCTAGCCATTCATTCAGGCCCCTCATTAACAGAGGAGATTCATTTGATCGCTTTAAACTGTTCAATCACTGCAAATGGGGAAATGTGCATCAGATTCAGTTTTAGTATGCGTGCATCACGGAAGGTCTGCTTTGTCTTCATACAGTCAATTTGCGTATACTTTACGCTAAGTAGTCCTGGACATACAGTTTAACGCCGATTACGAACCACTCACAAATATCCATGCCACAGACAGCATTCGAAGCTGAAGTCTATCATCACAGAAAGCATGGACACACATTCACTGCATCTTTTATTTTGCCATACTAATTTTGAGAAATATCCCCAAGTGCTGTTTCTAGTATTTCATTTTTTAATGGGAGACGTGATTAATTCAGTTATGTAACAGTTTAGTTAAACGCAGGTCTTGCTAATCTTATACTTTATTATGAGCAAAAACAAAATTAAACTTGTTTAATTCTCGTGTACGAAAAAGAGATAAGTATGCATTTGTTAGTAAAAATAAATAAAATAAACACTACGTAAAATGCAAGTAACAAAATCGCAGATATTTAGTCAACAGAACAGTCATTGAAAATAGTTTTGAATAAGAGTTAAAAACCAAATTATTTTTCCTATCGAAATTGCAATTATTAACCGAAGAGATACAGTTGATCGCTTTAAACTTTTCATTTGTTGCAAAAAGGCGAAATACATGTCAGATTCAGTTTTAGTATGCGTGTGATCACAGAAGGTTTGGTTTGCCGCTCTACGATAATTTTGAGCACACTTCAAGCTATTTCGATTCCAAACCTCTAACAAACATCCATGCCACAGACAGGATTCGAACCTGACGTAATCGAGGGGGTAGATTTAATGGTTGCCTTCTTAGTGGACAGTATCCTACTTTTCATTGCTCGATGATGGGCTGTTTACGGAACTACTCAGTGAGATGTGAGACTAGTAGACTTTCTTCAGAAAACTGCACTTGAAACTAATTTGAATATTCAAAGGCGAAAATATTTTATTTTTAATGATTACGAAATATTAAAAAAACAAAAAAAAAATCCGTACATTTTATATACTATATAAACCAATAAAATAAAAATGCTTGTTAAATTTTAATAACTAGTTTAATAAAACCACACATATATTATTTCAATAACAAAACTTAGATAAACTGTATTCCATGTTTATGGATTGTTTCGCTTCGTAATCGGTGTTAAGGTTAAGATTTTATATTTCAATAGCGCAAGTTTTTTTTTTTTTTTTTTTTTTCATTTTTTGATAGAAACCTAAGCTGCATCCTGAAGATAAATGTATGCATATTTGAAACAGTTTACATGGAAACTGATAACATAAGAGATATTTTACAGAACACAATGAATTATAGTTGTTGATTTATATTTAATGAATGTTGAGAACGACTAAAATACCACCTTTCTACCATGAAATGGAGATTAAACACGAATCTCAATAACAAATACAGGTTTTTTTTCTTTTTATAAAATTTTTAGAGATTATGTATGCTGTTAAAATAAGTTTCAGATGTTTAAAATCGAAACCGACACATTTACGGAAATGTTTTTTTTTTGTTCAATAAATTCAGTTGGATAATAACCAGAAAAGAAACTACGCTCGTGAACCGCGGCAACTGAGTGGTTCACTCCTTACGAATTGCATCGAGTATGTTAGTAATCTGCGCATGCTTACACGGAAAGAAATTTAGATGCGTACAATAATATCTGAAAAATATATTCATATAAAAGCACTATAATTAAAATACATGATTCACTATAAATACGTGTACATTAATTTGATGCGCTATTAACGTTCTTACAAAGTACGACTCATACATGTTTTTTAGATTCAGAGAACTATTGAAAATAAAATTATTTAATTTAACAGAAAAAAAGGACTAATTTTCCTTAATATTTGTTTGATTTGATGAAAATAGTATTGAATAATAAGAAAATTATTGGATTCTATTTTTGAAGAGACCAATTAATAAAACAACTTTGATTTATGTTATAAAATGCTGATAAAAACGAAACCATCTCTAAAGACAGAGGCAAAAAAGTTTCTCAAAAATCATTCTCCATTGAGTGCTTGCGAAACCAATGAGGTGTTTTGTATCATAAAGTCTTAAAAAGAACTTTACTGAACATCACTTTAAATTAAAGACTGGATATTAAAAACTGGACATTTTTAAAAATAAATATAATTAAAAACTAGAAATGCAATCAATGCATGTAATTTCGTAAAATACTCGTAATATAAAGTTTTAATTTAAAATTTATTTAGGAAATGTCGTTTAAAATGTTCTGATGTTCATATTTTTCTATTCATTTAAATCATAGTTTTAAAATGAGTATATTTAATGCAGCAAAATGCAATATTTTGTAATATATTTCATAGTTAAAAATAAAATAAATATTTAAATAATTAACGATAATAATTTAATTATATAATATTTCACTTAATTATTTAAAATTAAAAATATATCGATTGTAATGATATTCTGGTTACAAATTAGTCAGTGTTGATAATGAAATTTTATAATAAGTTAAGATTGCTAGTAATTCTGTTCTCATACATTTAAAATCCGATATCTCTAATTCTGTATGAATTATGAGGTATTATGTTAAACTATAACATGTTATTTGAGTTTCAAGAATTGTAAAGGACATACATATTTGAAATAGAAATGAAGTTTCTTAAAATGTTTAATATAATCTGTAGGATTGTTATGTATACATTTATGAATAGCGTGAATATAATTAACAAATATGATTTGAAAAAGGATTTAGCAGAACAGAGCTTATTGCACTAGTAGGAAATTCCCTTTGCATGCATTTGCAAAACACAAAATAATACTAAGTAAATTTAAAATTGCGGAATCAATACAAAAATATTTTTTGCACATATAAAATTTTATTGAGATCAAATTCAGATTAATTAAAAAATTTACAATATAAAAATTTACATTATTATAAATACAACTAATACTGTAAAACAATTTCAGACTGTTATTATAAGGTCAAATCTTAAAAATACTTAAAAATTTTTTTCAATTTAAAACAATACTTATGCTGCATAAAACATAATGCTTGTCTTTTATTTAAAAAACACAATTTTTCTATCCAATTGATGTGACGTTTTATAAAATCGAACCTGCCTCAATACATTTTTAACTTAAACATGCAGTAAAATCTTGACTCAATTTAGAGAGAGTTATATTTTTTTAATTTCATTAATCTGCATAAGAAATATTATAAGGGACCGTAGCAAGAAAATACATTGTTATATTTTTGAAAACACAATAACTAACTTTTTTCTTTTACTACTATATTAATTTTCTATTGAAATTATATTTTCTCTGCCAAAGATACGACTAGTTTTCAGATGAACAAGGCGTGTCGTCAGAAGTGGCAGATGAGTCTGCTGATGAAGATATGCCTTCTCCGTGTTTGCCAGTCTTCTCTGTTGCACAAGACAGTTTATGTCTCTTCAAATGGTGTTTTAATTTAAATACTTTTCCACACTTACCACAAACTTGAGATCTTTCTTCAGAATGAGTTTTCTTATGGGCGGTGAGTTTTGACTTGTAAGAAAATGTTCTGCCACATTCTTCACATATATGAGGTATTTCTCCATTGTGAAATTTCTTATGATCAATCACAAATTTCTCTCGAGTGAATTTGAATGTTTTTCCACATTTTTCACAAATGTGACTCACTTCTTTAGTGTGAATTTTCTGATGATTTTTCAATTGGTGCTTTAGACTGAATTTTTTTGCCGCATTGTTTACAAACAAAGGGTTTCGCACCTGTATGGACTCTCTCATGATTCACCACATGACTCTTAGGTGGCAACGTCTTTTCACAGTATCGGCATTGGTGACTCGTTTTTAGATGTTCTTTGGAGAAATGCTCTTCCAATTCTTTTTGAAATTCAAATTGTTCCCCACATTTAATGCACATGAAAAATTCATCAGATGTCGTATCCGAAGAAGACATATTGAGAATTTGCAACTCAGATTAATTTAAAAAATTAAAATTTAAAAGAGTGTACGTCAAATGCAGCTATCACTTGCAACTTTTCGATATTTATTGAACATTTTTCTACGTAACCACTTATTTCACATTCTGTGTTGCCATTTTTTTTCTTGCACGAATTCCTTTTGATGAATATTTTTTATCTTTACAAACTACGCACTATATCACGAACTTAATCATGGATGAGAAACTAAAATCCGGAAAATTTTTCAGAATTTGTAACTAAAATTTTGGGTTGATTTTAATTAAATTTAGTATTTAAATTAATAAATTTGTAAAAATTATTAAAACGATATTGAATTACGATTATTAAATACTATAATTAAATAATTTTTGTGAATGTAAATTAACATAAATGATCAAGTTTAAAAATGATATCCATTTTATATTTTATTTAAAAGAATATGCATAATTTTATATGTTATTTTAAGACCGGAATGGCCGAGTGGCTAGCTCTCTGGCGCTGGGTACAACAGGTTTTGGGTTCGAGTCCCGGCAGTGCTATGGATGTTTGTAGTGGTTTGTAATTTACTTTAAACCGTAGGTCCCGGTCTAATAGGATCGTAGATCGTTGCGGGGGCATTTATACTCCGCGTTCGTGGTTTATCTTCAAGTTACACGCGCCCCCTGGGTAATGCAAAGTGAGTAACATCTGTGCAGCGCTTGCCTTAAGGCATCAAGACCAAGCTGTCTCAGTGTTTGCCAGCTGCATTGGAAAGAAAATAAATATGTTCCTTTACAATTTTTTGTGCCGTGGGAAAACACGAATGATATCAATGACAATCCTATCTTGAGTTATTTTGAGCTTTATGCGTTATATTGAGCCGGAATAGGTAGTAACATAGTCTTCAGTAGCGATCATCTCGAAGATGCACCTAAATCTCATATATCGGAATTTGACGGCAGCAATTTTTATTTATCAAATGCATTTCGATTCTATACGAGTATATGAAAGTATATCTTATATATTCCGTACTTCGTTTGGAATGCTTAGCTCTCGTTCGCATAAAAGTTGTTCTTATTATTCATCTCCAAACTCAAGAGCTAACGACTTAAGAATTGGAAATCAATGTTGACAGGTATCGCAAGCATTCTGATTCTTGGACTTGCTTGCCTTTTTAAATAATTATACAGAAAAATAAAAAAACTCAATTATTTCTGTTGTTCAAAAAAGCGTAAATTAAATATATTAAAAATATATAAATAAATAAATTAAAATAAAGCACTGCATAAATTCATGATAACAAAATCGGAGTCATTTTGTAAAAAATAGTAATTGAAAAATAGTTTTGAACAGAACAGTGTTAAAAACTGAATAAAAACATACATGTATACAGATACAATTTTGTACACTTTTATGAACTTTTGTATTAATCTAAATTTAATTTTATTGACAAGTTTTAAATGTTCCGAACCAATAGAAATAATTTTTCTACAGCAGTTACTGAACCGAATAGATACTCACTGGAATTCAGAACAACAACAAAATAGATTCCAGAGAAATACCAGAAGCTTTGTTGATGAGAGAAAAGAAGGATAAATATTACATTATTCTTCTTATGTGAAATTGAGAAAACTTATTTAGAAAGATCAACAATATTTTCCACCCTTATATTATAATCTTTAATATATGCATAAAAGGCATCAAATAACATGCAATTATTGTTAAAAGATGCGTTGATGGCATCTGTCTTGTAAATATCTTCTTACATTGCAAAACTGATTTTCCTAAGCAAGTTATCTTAAAATTTTCCAATATAGACGATTTTCATGTTCGTCTCATTTCCACCAGAGTGCGACGTTAATGGGTTGGGTTAATGGGTTAATGTGTAGCTTGAAGCCATCGCCTTTACCAATCAGCAATTGCATATCATAGGAGAAAACATCGAAAACTTCCCTAAACAATAAGGAGTCTATTCCAGATTATATACAATGTGCCGCATACTAATCTATGCGTCACATAATTCTTTGTCGGCAACATACGTCTACATCCTAAGCGTTTTGTGCAAAACAATGACCGTAGAGACACAAACCAAACAACTTCCTCTGTATCAAATATTCTGTTTAGCTTTGGTTTGTATCTCTAAGGTAACTTTTCTGCACACTAGGGTTAATTAGATCTAGATCTACATTTTAAAAATAAAAAGCAAATTCTGGTGAAAACATTTTGAAAAATCTTTTCGACGAAACACAAATAAGGAACTCTGGATTATTATACAAAAGAAGTTAATGAATTTTGAGTTTTAGAGTATTTTCTTTATAAAGCTTTCTTTTTCACATCTGCGATATTGTTGTATTTAAAAAAAAAATCATTTGGAAAAAATTGAGGCAAAAAAGCAGCCTCATCGATCGTACATCTCAAAGCACCCAGTCAAGTTTTCTATCTAATAAATTTATATATATAAAATATAATAAAAATATACAAAAGTTCATAAAAGTATACAAAAGTGTATATGTGTACAAAATGTATACAAGTATACTTTTTACATTTGTTTTTATTCAGTTTTTAACATTTATTCGAAACTATTTTTCATTGACTAATTTTTGACTAAATTACTCCGATTTTGTTATCAGGATTTTATGCAGTGTTTTTTTTTTTATTTATTTATTTTTATTTTGTTTATTTTATTTTTGTTTGTTTATTTTGTTGATTTGAATTTATATATTCATTTTACTCTTTTTGGTACACGAGAAATAACTCAGAGTTTGTTTTTTTTTTTCTGCATAATTATGTAGAAAATGAGCAAGTCCGGTTTTCAAAAGAAAAGTAAATTTTAAGAATCAGAATGCTTGTGAAATCTGTCAAACTTGATTTCCATTTTTCAAGCCAATACCTCTTCAGGATGCAGATGAAAATTGGAACAATTTTATACGAGCGAGAGTTAAGCATTCCAAGCGAAGTACGGAATAAAATTTCAGATACGCATATAAAATCAAAATGCACTTGCTAAAAGTTTTCATGCCATCAAATTCCAATATATGAGATACAGGTGCATCTTCTAGACCACCGATACATAGGACTGTGTGTTACTTCAATATTTTGATGATGATGAGGATGTTGCAGATTGTTGAGAGCTCACTGACCCCGTCAAAGGGCCTCATCTCTGGTGGTGACAAACCTAAAAGAATGAAAACATTGGCAATGCCCAAGGTTAAAGGAAATCGTGAGAATTTAAAAAGTCCAAACATTCAAATTTGAATTTAAGTAGGTTAGAGCAGAATATTCCTAGGTCTTTGAAAATTAGAGTGTGGTTCATATTGTTCGACTCTTGAATGACCAGTACTATATTTTGGCTCATTATAAGGTATTTAAACTCAGAGTGCCATTGGGACCCCATCCATGTAATCCCATCGTAAAAAAAAAATTGTAACAGAAACCTAAAAGTCATGCAAATTCTTTTTAAGCAAACTAAAAAATTGATAGCATTTTTAAGCTTCATATTCTATGTTAATTTATGTTTAGAAAAATGTAGTTAGTATTTAATAATTTTCAAACTTATTAATTTGAACAACGAATTTTAATAAAATCAACTCAAAATTTCATTTTTAAATTCTGTGAATTATTTCAAGATTTTAGTTTCTAATCTACGATTAAGTTCTAGATATAGTGCGTAGTTCGTAAAGATAAAAAAACATTAAAAATTAGTTATGCAAAAAAAAAAATTGGCAACACAAAGTATAATCTAAGTAGATTATGTAGAAGCATGTTCAATAAATGTCGAAAAATTCAAAGTGAAAACTGCATTTTACAAACTCTCTTTTAAATTTTCATTTTATAAATTTGTACGCGTTGCAAATTCTCAATATGTCTTCTTCGGATATGACATCATCTGAAGGATTTTTCAAATGCATTAAATGTGGGCAAATAATTTGAACTTTCAAAGATTTAAGAGAGCAATACTCCAACCAGCATGGAAAAAAGCATCACCAGTGTGGATTCTGTAAAAGGAGTTCCCATCTAAGAATAATGTGAAGAAACACGAGATAATTCATGCAGGAGAAAGGCCTTTTGTTTGTAAGATCTGTGGCAAAAAATTTAATCAGAAAGAACGTTTTGAAAAGACATGAGAAAACTCACTCTAAGGGTGTGAATCATTTTTGCGAAGAATGTGAAAAAATTTTTCAAATTCACTCGAGAGGAATATGTGGACAATCACAAAAAAATTTCATACCGGAGAAATGCCTTTTTTTTGTGAAGAATGTGCAAAACATTCTCTTACAAATCAGAACTAGACAAACATAAGTATAGTCATTCAGAAGAAAGACCCCATGTTTGTGAGAATTGCGGAAAAGTATACAAATTCAAATGGGATTTGAATAAACATATGCGGTCTTGTACCACAGAAGAATCTGTAAAACTCGGAGAAGACGTATGTCCACCTGAAGACTCATCTGAAACTCCTGAGGACACGCCTAGCACATCTGCTAGTCAAGCATCTCTCGTAGAGGGAAACATCGCTCCTAACAAAATGAACATAGTAACAATAGAAGACAAAAACTTATTATGCATTGTGATTTTTAAAATATAAAAATATAATTCCTTGCTAGTGACCCTTACAATATTTGTATACACATTAAAAAGATATTTTTTAAAAATTATTTCCCTCTAAATTGAACTAAGATCGTTCTGAATGTGTAAGTTAATGTATTTAGCACGTTTTAACTGTATGAAATGTAAGATCAATTAGTTAGAAAATAGTGTTTTTTTAAATAAAAGACAAGCATTATATTTAATGCAGCATAGGTATTGTTTTAAACCTGAAAAATAGTTTTTAAAGTGATTTTTAAGATTTGACTTGAGTTGTTCAACTGTCTCAAAATTGTTTTACTGTATCATAATGAATTTTTTTATAATATTGTATATTTTTATTTTGTATTTGTCCTAATTTATATAATTTTAATTCTCCAATAAAATTTTACATGCATAAGTGTTTTTAATTCATTCGCAGTACACGATTGACTAAGTATTATTTGATGCTTTGCAGATACACGCGAATTTTTATAACAGTGCAAGAAATGCTAATCTGTTAAACTTCTTTGAAATTGTTTCCTAATTCCGTGTCTATCGCTAATTATAAATATATGCGTGCTTATTGCTTTTGAAGAGAAAATTCGTTTTTCAAAACTTCTTTATTGTTATTTCAAATATGTTATGTTCTTTACAAATTGTTTAGGCAGAAAAAACATGGTACAAGTTTCACATTTCCTTTCATATGAAATACAAAAAATAAAAGCGATTGTTTGTAAAATGTAAGAGAATAAAAGTTACTAGTAATCCAAGTGTAGCTATAAAATTATTTCATTTCATTTGTAGCGACAATTTCATTTAAATCAGAAAATTTTTAATTTTTGAATTAACTATATTAATTGTGATATTCTATATTCAACTAATAGAAACTACACATAATTATTTAAAATATACTTTAATAATATATTTATATCAAACTTCTTTTTGCTTCAGATTTTTAAATATTAATTAAAATTTTTTTTAATTTCAAATGAATAGGAATTTATTCCATCAGAATATTTTTAAACGACTTTTCTGGACAAAATAAATTTGTTACGTAAATTGCTAGATTGCTAGTAATTTAGAAAAATTTATTTGCTTATATTTCTAGTTTTTAATTAAATTTTATTTTTTAAGAATCTCCTGTTGAAAATTTCAATTTTTATTTATTTTAAAGTGGTCTCAGTATGAAGTTTTTGCATATATTTATAAGCAGAGAAGGATTGCATAATAAAAATTTGTGTCAGAAAATGCATTTCTTCAATCTGTGCTTATTTACCAATTATTAATCTTATAATGGGTCTCTCTAAATCTGTAATTGCTGATGTAAATTTTCGTATAATGCCCATTTCGAAATTTTTAAAACAATTTCATCCAAACACTTTAAAATCACCTTAATTTAACCCTTAAAAATTAAACTCACTTGAAATTTTACTCAAAAAAATAAGCATTTTTATTTCAAGAATAAATTTTTTTGTGAAATTTAATAAATGCATACAAATGAAATGTAGATTATTGCACAAAATATTTAGTTTCATAATATATCTTATAATATATCATTTAATGAATAGGATAACTTAATTGAATGTAAATTTTTGTATAATACAATGGTAATTTTATTGTCTTCTAAAATCGAAAAACATTTTAACTGTCGTTAATTTTACCATCAAATTAAACTCACTCAAAAATTGTACCGAAAAAATAAGCGTATTCATTTAAAGAATAGTTTTGTGAAATTAAATAAATGCATATAACTTATCAGCAGTTTGTTGCACTGAATGGTTCATAACCTAGCATGTGAAGTGGCGGAAAGTAATTGGGTTT